>OY365812.1:11841182-11856182 GCA_959347315.1 Bimastos eiseni | reverse complement strand
GAAATTTAATAGTGCATTAGGTTTTTGAGAATTAAATTAGGTAACCATAGATTTAATCGAATCGGTTCAGAGATGATTTTACAGAAAGTATCAATCAAACACACTTAATGAACGCTTAATAACATAAAAAAATTGTGAATACATTACAAGAGCAATAAAGATGCTCATGAATATGCATATTTCGATAGCTGCTGTGACTTTGAATACATCAGCAAATTATAAACAATCAAATACAGTAAGTCGAGTGAAATAGTTTAACATTATGCAAAATTACTTCTAATTGGTTTGCTGATAAACTCTAGACCCGCCCCGTGTGTCTTCTTTATGCTCACAGTCAATAACTTCGTTTGTTTATAAAAGGTCGGCAACGCAGCTGAGAGGTTTCCTTGAAGTGGCGCTTCGCACTTTTTTCTTTCCAATTATAGGCATTCCAGGAACATTCCATGGCTGTCTCTGTTTCCACTTTATGTACGTTCCAACGGTAGAGTTGCTTTGTAGTCCAGTGACTGAATTGTTAGACTGTCAACCAAGAGATCACGAGTTCAAATCCCCTTCAAGACAGATATTTATATCTGCCTCACCTCCAGCCTAAAACAACTCCGCCATGATGGGTACAATGACCGTGCACTGTCGGATTATCAGACTGTGAGGGAGATAATGGCCATCCGCCCGCATATGCTGAGACTAAGGAATTGAAGACGCTTATATGGACTCGTCTTCTCAGCTTCTTCCATTCAAGTGACTATCTTGCCTGACGCAAGTGACAGCTAATCTATTGCCTCCTGTTGAATGCAAGCTATGCGTGCGACAGTAGTCGCAGTTTAACGATACTCCTCGATAACAAAGATCATTAGCGTCGCCCTCCTTCTCCATCCAGGCTTGGGACTGGTACTATCAGGGTGCAAACAGCGGAAGAGTTTTATGCGTGCGATTCCGATGAATATACATAGCCTGTGCACTTTCAAAGGCTATGTTACGCTGTATTGGAATTGGCTTTGGTTAATCACATACAGTCTTTATTCCCATGAGTCTTATCGCTGTTCAGCCACCTCAGAGAATCCTTCTCTGAATGAGATCTTTGGTAACTGGACGCAGAGACTTTGAAGATCCCTTCTAGAATCCAGTCGTTCTGCTCAGTCGCTTTCGTCATGCCGTTCTCAAATTTAGACTTGGGTCTTATTGCTAATCAGAGTATATCCAAAATACACTCTAGACCCACCTATCTGTCTTTGCGAACCATAATTATGACCTCTTAGTATTAAACCTCGTTAAGTCTTGATTTGTTTAGTGCGCAGTAGACCCGGCGCTTTAGAAGCTGCTATCACAATTTCGATCATTACGAATTACAATAACTGTATATATGGCTTCGTGCAACGTTGCTTCGTAATGACTGTAACGACGACTTTTGTACAGTTTAAAAGTAAAACACGACTTGATGAGTTATAAGACAGGTCATGCACACGCGATTGTTACGGTCTCTATTTGATTTAGTTTTGAATTGAAAAACCATCACCCATTGAAGGCGACGTTTCGAGTTTTTGTAGCCCATTCAATAGAACCGATTACTTCTAGAGGGCGGAATTGCGGCTTCGAATCACAGTTCTATGCTCCGCATGACATAGAGTGTGATGAAAAATCGTCCCAACGCGGGTTAAGGTGCCGTGTTTCAAGGTAATCAGTCACCTGAATCGTTCCTCCGGCGCTAGATCTCTGTCAACAGTCGACCGTGTTGAATGTGGCGTTCAGCCTTCTTTGTCTGCGTCACACCCTTCAACAGAGATCGAGACAGAGACCGAGACCGAGACCGCTCAAGTCACCTGAAGTCACGCAGGGCTTATGAACGGACCGACGACCGACCGTCAGTTTAACCCATCGACAGAACAATTTGTCACGCCGAAGAACCATTTCTCAGATTTTCTTACTCAATGAACATAATTTGTCGCCGGTGACTGCAGACGCGTAATTGGCGTGATTTAGAAATTGCGAGACAATGAGCAGTTACGCACCTCGACCATAGTTTGTATATCATAGGAACCACTGGACAATTGCAGATATTATATCATGAGCTTTCAACGAAATCACCATTAACTATATATATATATAAAACATATATATGTATATATTTATATATTATGTATGTATGTGTGTGTGTGTGTGTGTGTGTGTGTGTGCGCGCGCGCGACCGGAAAGTGGAGCTTGTTGAATGCAGAGAATCAATGAGAGGCAGCGATGACGACGACGATGACGATGACGATTATGATGATGATGATGATGATGATGGTGGTGGTGGTGGTAGTGGCGGCGGCGGCGGCGGCGACGACGACGACTTCGACGACGACGATGATGATGATGAATAAGAGAATAAAATATGATGAAAATGATGATGATGATGATGATGATGATGATGATGATGATGATGATGATGATGATGATGATGATGATGATGATGATGATGATGATGATGATGATGATGACAACGATAGAGACAAAGACGGTTATTTCTCGGTCTAATGGTCAAATTGAGCATTGACCATTGACTTGAATTTTCGCGCAACCATTCCATAGAATTAGATGTACAACCAATTCGGTCGCCTCGCTCATAAATGCGCTATGTACAAAAGGCCAAAGTTTATTGAACAGACTGCCGTGTTTAGAATTGAATTGTTGGGAACAGAAATTGTGAAATGCCATTTAGACAGTATACGATCTCTGAATATCATGCCGTTGTGATCGTTGTCACCTGAGAGATGTTGTCGAATTTATATTTAAAGGTTGTTCTTATTAGTAATTACAATTTAACGACACTGTGACAAAAAAATATTTGGCGTCGCCCTCCTCTTTTATCCAAGCTTTGGTCTGGCACTGTCAGAAAGCGAACAGTGGCGAAGTTGTTAAAGGTTGTTCTTAAAAAATCTTTATATAGGGCCTTTTAAGTGAAAGGTCAACGCTTTAAAAAGTAATAATTATAGAAATTAGATTTGACACTTTACTGAATGAACAGAAAAACCGACTTAATACAGTAAGCAGTCATTAGAAAACAAACTCTTATTCACAATGTATTTAAGATACAAACAGATAGACAGACATAACAGGCAAACTAAATGATTGCAAATAAATATCGAGTACTTCTTGTTTAAGGTGATTCGGATAAGTCTTGTCACCGGAAAGGGACGTATCACGTGAGCGCTGGACACAAGCGTCACGTGGTCTACGAGCGCGACTCTTCGTTTTCGTCGGCAGAGGGCAACGGTGAAGAAGAGAACAAGAAGAAGAAGAAGGCGAGAACGACGTTCACCGGTCGACAGATATTCGAACTGGAGAAACAGTTCGAACAGAAGAAATATCTGTCATCAAACGAAAGAGCAGAAATGGCTGCATTACTTCATGTCACTGAAACACAGGTAGAACACAACTCATACGATTGGAAGCGCATCTACTGACAGCGCTACATAAATTCTTCGTTATATAATTAGACTTCTGTAGAGGGCCGATTTAATGTCTTTATTATTTAATATAAAGAGCGTTTTGGTGTTGTTTTCAAGTTAATTATATGCCTCTCGGTTGTAAAGTCGAAAATAGATAACAAAACGAGTTAGAGAGTAGAAGCCGTTTACTGCTACAACGTGCAGGCAACACGGATATAGCAGCATGGACTGTAACCGTATTAAATCTCAAGATGTATTAGCGCTATGTAAAGGAAAGCGGATGGCATCTGCTGGTTCAAGAGTGCTGGGGATTTGCAGAGATGCCAAATGGAGATCCAGTTGTGATTGGCTGGAGGAAACTATGGAAAGATGGAGGAAGAGGAGCTGGTAAGGGGAATCCGTTTGGGACGAGAAAGCTTGGAGGATTTGGGAAGAAATTACTTACCTTTATATTATACTTGCTTTTGTGTCCTAGTACTGGTGTCTGCTTATTGTTTATTTTGACGCCTGAAGTCAATGATTCGTTTCTCATCAGGAACACACAGAGATAGACGCAGAGACAGATAAACAGGCAGACAAACACACATAAGGAGAGACAGTCAGATAGGCAGACAGAGAGACGTAGAGACAGAGCTGAAGAACAGGCACAGAATTATGTCGATCGAAGAGTCATTGTCAACGATACAGCCACAGCCAATGACAAATGGATTTACCGAAAATCATTAGAATATAACCCTACTATAATTGACTGCAATGCAAGAAACGGAAGACATCAGACGACACAAATGCTCAGACGGATGTAAAGAGCTGGAAGCATCTAAGCAGTGGGAAATGGCACTCGGTTCAGCCAAAACGATTCCGTCACGGTTGAATCAACCGTCTTACCCAGAGCCTTGCTCGGTCCAGTGACCATAGCAAAACAGGCATCTTAATTCATCCTTCTCTGGCTGTCTTCTTCGCTTGTCCGGACCGCTTGGCGTGCGTCCTGATAAATTGAAACGTCCGGTGCGGCGACTTTTTAATCGACGACTAATTAAAACCTAATAAACACGCGCCCGCCAGGAGCGCCAATGATCGGCAGCCGACTGGCGCTAGTTCTTGGCGGCTGTAATTACGAGACCTTGACGCCCAATAGAACCGCCCTTCGGTTCTACGATCCCTATTTAACGCCCCCTCTAGACGGCCGCTGTGGGGCCATTAGCGAGTCGAGAGTCGACCGACGCGAACGTTTAGGAACCCAGGCAAGGCAGATCCATCTTTTATGGGTCCAATGAGTAGCGGTCAGCAATAAAACTGCCGCGAAATAGTTGATTGCGCTTTAATAAGCAGATGACTGCATATTGCTCGAATCAAGAGTACGGAGCATGAGCGCCGAACGGGAGCGTTCTAGGAGCTGCCTGACTGTCTAGCTGCGTGACTGCCTGACTGACTGACTGGCTGATTGATTGACTACCGACTACTGAGCTGACTTCCTGCTTGACTGTCATCCTACTCTATTGACTGGCTGACTAATAAACTGTCTCTCTGGCTCACTGACTGATTGACCGACTGACCGACCGATGCGCAAATCGGCGACTTAATTGGTGGCAACAGATTGTAAGACTTAAGCGGAGCGATAGATTTTGCGCCAATGATCAATGAATAATTAAAGGATGTGAATTTAATGTTGAGGAATTGGGAAGGATATCCATGGTCCGTGACAAATGAATGAATAGAGTCCAACTGGGGAACTGGCAGAAACAAGTCAAATACCGACCGACCGCTTACGACAGCAGAAGACGAATGAAATACTAAATATATTATAGATCGTCTTGGATCTCACATAGAAGCGACAGATGTATCGATAGCAAAAGACTGATCGCAAGTCTTTATTCACCGTAATAGTCGACGCCGCGAACACGAAGGAAGTTTATTGATTAGGCTGGCGAATCTAATTAACTGTTCAGGTCTATATATACTACCAACTGAGGGATTTGAGCGTTCTATAATATGGGCAACTGTTTTCAAGCAAAAATATAGCGCCAGATGTTAGGTGCTTCTTCAGAACACACACTCGCAGACAGGTAGACAGACAGACAGACATACAGACAGACAGATAGACAGACAGAAAGACAGACACACTGACAGACAGATAGACAGACAGGCAGGCAGGCAGGCAGACAGGCAGACAGACAGAATGCAATACGAAATGACACGCTACACACGAACATCGTGCATGAGGCATATATTCGCTCTCAGATGAACGATTACGTCTTTTTACGTCCAATACGGCGCTATATAAAGATCTGTTTGGTTCATGTAGTGCAGACGACAGCGCGTTCATTAGCCTAATATCCAGTTAATTGCGAATCGTCTGCTCTCCCGATATTAATGCCCGGTGCCTTTTAATTAGGACAAATGTTTGATCGTTTGTTTAGCATTATTCAGCATAAGAATAATCCTTCTTCGGCTGCCATTGATCCAGGCTGCGGGCGAAATGTTCTTCTAGTGGTAGATATTCACCAACGACGGCGTCATTGCTGATGTTGATGATGTCGTTGTTCGTGACCGTGACGCTGTTGGTAATGACGATATGGTGGCTTTATTGGTGCTCTCGGCACTGACAGTATTATTGTTGGCGATAATGAAGACAATATTGCTGTTGATATTGATGATGGTATTGATGTAGCTGATGTGATCGTTGTTGATGATTGCGACATTTAACGCAGTAAATTGTTGCTGTCACAATTTTATTCGTTCAAAATTATTCGTTGACACAAAACGTAACCAACCGATCCGTTAATCGTCAGGATTTGTCTTAAACTATTTTATTATAACGACTATTGGGTCGTGGCTTTGTAACTGAAAATGTACATTTGTCATGATCCAATAGTCGTCATCGATGACATTTTCTTTGTCATTTCCAAAGTCATCGTATATAGTCGTCATTGTCATTTTAACCTTTTCGTCATCGACATGATCTTCATCGATTCGTCGTTTATACGATATAGCACAATGAGTGGGACAATGAGATATCGAGAGGGAGAGGTAGGGGATAGTGGTAAGAAGGGATCCATGGAGATAGATATGGACTGATACAGTGTCAGGAAGAGGGAGACGGAGACGGAGAGGGAGAGTAAGACAGAGAGGAAGAGGAAGAGGGAGAGGGGAGAGAGAAAAGAAAGAGAGGGAGAGGAGACGGAGACAGAAAGGGAAACGGAGACAGAGATGGGGACGGAAAGGGAGATGGAAAGGAGAGGGAGAGGGAGATGGAGGTCTTTCAACATATGTTTCGTAACGGACAATCATTTCTTGTTATTTCCCACAGGTTAAGATTTGGTTCCAGAATCGCCGTACCAAATGGAAGAAGCAAGATAACATCAGCAACTCGGAGGCAGCGGAACACAAGGTCAGTACCGATCGAGGCAGAGGAGGAGACGAACCAAAGGCCTCTGCCATCACCACCACCACCACTACCGCCACCAGCGCTAACAGCAGCAGCAGCAGCAGCAACGGCAGCGCTGTTGGCATCAAAGCGACGTCCCGTTCAGTGAGCCAACATCATTTAATCGGGTCCGATGCCAAGTCCAGTCTGGAGGGAAGGGCCCAGTGCCCCGGTCCCAATCGAATCCTGCCACCGGGGGACCACGAAACCCCGCCTCCTCCGCCATCGAATCTTCCTCCCTCGCAGAGGAACGGCGTTGGGGGCACTGATGCGGAACGAAGTCGAACAGGGAACGCTTTGAATCTGTCGCTGACTGTGGAAGACGATCAGAGGAAACTGCAGAGATCGTCTGAGAAAGAGGCAGATGCCGACCGTCGGGAACTACTGTCTTCGGCGCAGGGAGACTACGACGCCATTCCGACCGATCTCCGACGACCGACTCACCCAAAATTAGACGCCACTCCCAACACGACGACGCCTAACTCCACTGAATCAAGGTCACCAACAGGGTCAATAATGGACAAAGTCACGGAGGTCACGACGAATAAGCAACAGGAGAGCTTGTCCTTCCGCGCGGGAAGTTAGTCCTGATCCGTCGAAGCTAATAATAATCCGTGGTTTAATGATGTTTTAGGTACATGAATGCCAACCACACAGATGATGCTTTACCTCTGGTAATTATAAGCTTCGGTTCTCTGTTACAAGACCTACGCTGGTTCTCTGTGGCTCACTCTTGTTCTCTGCTATAAGAACCTACGCTGGTTCTCTGTAGCTCATTCTGGTTCTCTGTTACAAGACCTACGCTGGTTCTCTGTGACTCACTCTGGTTCTCTGTTACAAGACCTACTCTGGGTCTCTGCTGTTGGTCACAGATGTCCTAACTTCTCTACCACAGAACCGACCTAATATGAAAGAGCTAAATGAAAAGCGAATCAAAGAACTACACAGCTGAAGTATTTGAGCTATGATTTCGTCGTCGTTAATATCAACTTTGGGATAAAACACGACAGAATCGACGCGTTGTTCCAATTTATCTGTCAGTAGTCGCTGACTTCGCTTACTATCTTCTTACAGGGCTTTCTTTAACGAGCTACAGGACTCGAATCGCAAACCGGAAAGATCGGATAGAGGCCGACATTTTGAGACTGGAGCAAAGTATATGATACCTTCTATTGTAGATAGAGCTGAGGTCGTTTTAAAAGACAATTAGGCTAACTTGTCCGAACCCTGCTCTATAAATAACGTGTTTTGTGTAAATTGTGAATACAAGACCAGATAATTTCGTCCAAATAATGCAGTATCATTAATGCGTCTGTGTGTGTGTTTGTGTGTGTGTGTACATGTATGTGTGTGTGTGTTTGCATATGAATGCTGGTACAAGTAAGATGTACGTACGAGTAGGCTTCTCTCTCAATCGAGATCTCCAGCGTCACTCTCGTACTGTTTAATCTACAGGTATATAAAAGAGTCTGGACTGCATTGCAATATCGCTAATAATCAATCTACCTTCTTTCTAACAGAGACAGGTAGAGACAGACAAAGACAGAGAGAGATAGAGAGAGATAGAGAGACACACACACACACAGAGATAGATAGATGGATAGATAGATAGATGGATGGATGGATGGATGGATGGATGGATGGATGGATGGATGGATGGATGGATGGATGGATGGATGGATGGATGGATGGATGGATGGATGGATGGATGGATGGATGGATGGATGGATGGATGGATGGATGGATGGATGGATGGATGGATGGATGGATGGATGGATGGATGGATGGATGGATGGATGGATGGATGGATGGATGGATGGATGGATGGATGGATGGATGGATGGATGGATGGATGGATGGATGGATGGATGGATGGATGGATGGATGGATGGATGGATGGATGGATGGATGGATGGATGGATGGATGGATGGATGGATGGATGGATGGATGGATGGATGGATCGATGGATCGATGGATCGATGGATCGATGGATCGATGGATCGATGGATCGATGGATCGATGGATCGATGGATCGATAGATAGATAGACAGATAGACAGATAGATAGATAGATAGATAGATAGATAGACAGATAGACAGATAGACAGACAGACAGAAAGCAAGGCAGAGAAGCCTCATTCATTTGTTAAAAGTCTAACCAGAAATGGACTAAATGGAATAATAGAGGATAGAATATGGCTGGATAGGATTCGATATGATTTGGAAATAATATGATTAAGTAGGATAAAAAAGGGATTAGTGTGATTTGTACAGAATAGGATTTGATTAGAAAGAAAAGCGATTACAGTGAATTGCATAGAATAGAACTGAATAGGTTTAAAAATAGGGATCGAACTGAATTAGAAAGAATGGAATGGGATTTTTGAGAAAAGCAATTTGATTGAATTATATAAAATAGTATTTGATCTTATATAGACTATGGATTGGATTGAATTGTAAAGAAACAGGATTAGATGAGGATCGATTTGGGATTGATTTGAATAGGAAACAATAGAATTAGATAAGATAGAAAAATGGAATTGACCCGATTTAATAGGATTAGATAGGATATACGAAAGTAAAAAGACCAGAATGGTAACGGATAATAACACAGGTAACTTTTGGACAATGCAGGATATATAGCACAGAGATATACCACAGATAACCAGCCTAGGTCTTGTAACAGAGAACCATAGTGAACCACAGATAACCAGCCTAGGTCCTGTAACAGAGAACCATAGTGAACCACAGATAACCAGCCTAGGTCTTGTAACAGAGAACCATAGTGAACCACAGAGAACCAGCCTAGGTCTTGTAACAGAGAACCATAGTGAACCACAGATAACCAGCCTAGGTCTTGTAACAGAGAACCATAGTGAACCACAGAGAACCAGCCTAGGTCTTGTAACAGAGAACCATAGTGAACCACAGAGAACCAGCCTAGGTCTTGTAACAGAGTCTTGTCAGCGTGAGCGACAGAGAATAGCACCGCAGAGAAGATGAATGAATCTACCAAAGGTAAATAGAATCAACAGAAGAATAATAACTCTAAACGCAGCGGAATCGGTTTAGAATGCATCTATTAGTCCAACCAAATTAAGAATAGACTTACAGCAGAAAACTGTTCCCAGCCACCATATCTTCGCCAGTTATTAGCGATAGAAATAAGCGCATTTGTTTGTCCTCTGCACATTTGACCTACATACATTGTTCGTACAGATAGCCGACCCATAAAAATTTCTCTACTGGTTAAACAGTTCCGCGTTTTCAGAATTAGCATCAGTTCTGAGTTCTGATGTCATGCAATGTAACGAACATTTTTATGGTGCCTATCTATAGCGCCTCCCATTGACGCTAATATTGGCTAACAGCGTGACAACCCTGCACTCCAGGGATCCATTATGATGCACAGGACTGGAAGGTCCCTATGTAACGTCGTGTCACTGGTTTTCCGCGATAATCGGCAGCAAAAACGTTTACATCTTGTTTACATAACAATCTGACTCGTTAACTTTTAGTTATGAAGGGTAATTGATGACTGAATATGTCAGCAACATAAAAAAGAAGTTTGGAGGTTTAAAACATCATACCTTCAAAGAAAAGAAACATTTAATATGGGACGACATATATTTTTAAGAAGAGTGAAACGTGTACAAAGAAATTTGACAGGTGACCATTCCTCTAGAATAGGTTCCTTGCCTGCACTTTAGTTATATTCATTGAGGGTTTTTATACAGCACCTCTTCATGACCGGTTACTCAAAAGCAATAATATATCTCCAAATGACTTTCGGAAGTTATAATCAAAACTAATCATGACTCTATTCCTCTCTTTTATTCTTTCTCTTATCACAATCAAAAACATTGCCATAATTGATCACATTTCAACTATTCGAACATCAATTTTAACAATGTCATTGATGACGTCTTGTTTGCCTTTGAATAAAAGTAATTTACCGTCTCAGTTGGTTTAATTCTTGCTTTGAAGAATTTCACACAGTTATTTGAACGCATAGCACGAGATAAAATTAGAGTATACTTATTTTATTCTTTTAAATACAAGACCAAAGTGACCGCTTACCGACATCTATAGCAGTCAACCAGCGCACATTATATCCGGTAAAGTATCTCCGATATCAATTCCATCTTATTAAAAATTCATTGTAACCACAAGACATCCTTGTTACTTGCGTAACTGAATATAGCTCACCATGATTCAATGCAATTGATAATGTGATAAATTCAATGCGACAGAATATCACTCAATTGATAAATTCGTAATCGAGAATAAATAATTTTCTCCTAGGGAAATTCTTCACGGACATCCTCCAACCCTTCAACAGGCATAGCAGAGGAACAGAATGTTTTCCAAGTGCTAACGGAATAGAGGTTGACTTACGAAGGTGTTTTAAACCTTCGACAGTCTGAACACTAGAATAGATACCATGCAGCTAAGATGAACGTCAAGCCATAAAAGAGAATTGCAGACTCGAGGCTATACTGAACATATGGACCACGTAAGCCATATAACACAGCAAGATCAATATAATTGCGATACACATTATGAGAATAGCCAATAAGAGAGTCTACACCACAAAATGTCAATGGCAACATAGGCCTAACCTATGTCTTGTCTACTGAAGACGGGTTAGGCCCTGTCAGCAGAGCACCAGCGCTTTCCGCGGCGTGGGATTTCATGGAATATCATTTCCCAATGTTTCCTCCCTCCGTCTCTACCTTCTCCCTCTCTCCGCCAATTGTCGCTTTGCACCATCCGCCGTTCTACTAGTCCAAGAACCCGACTGGCGTTGGAAACCAATTATATACCGTTCGATCATTGTCGGGCGGCATATAAAGTCGTCCTGGAGGTGCAATGATACGGAGCCTACCAATGGCAAATCGCTTGACGCGCGCAGGGACTGGACCCTCAGAGGCCACCGTCATCGCCGAAGCGGCTGAGGCTAGAGCAGACGGACGGTGATCACTTTATAAATATACATGTCTCCCGATCGGGAGGAGTCGGGAAATGAAGGCAGGGGAAGCACCGAGAGGGAGCTGGAGGCAGTCAGTGGCTCGTTATTCATTCCACGACCGTAATCAGACGCATTACACACAATTTAGCCAGCGACCGGCGGCCGATGGCTGTGAGGAGGAGGAGGACGACGACGAGGAGGAGGAGGAGGAGGAGGAGGTGGTGTGGTGACGGATAAAATTGCATCATTACGAAGTCGCTAATGGTCGCTCGATGGACTGAAAGAATTGATTCGACCTAGGAGATGGAGGAGCACGAGGAGGAGGAGCAGAAATTGGAGAAGGAGGAGGAGTAAGGGAGTACTAGGACTAGGAGGAGGACGATGAAAAGAAGAAGAAGAATGTTGAAACAGGACGACGATCGAGGAATATCGGAGGATTAAAGGAGGGCGAATGGCGGAGGCAGGATGAGCTGATAGAGGATCGAGGGGAGGAATGGAAGGAGGGTGGAGTGGATGGGTGGAGGGGAAGACCGATGAAACAGATGTGAAGGAAGACACAAGAGAGACGGATGCTGACTAGGGGTTAAAAGGGAAAGATGACGGGATCAGAGAGTGGCGAAGACAGTGAGAAGGGAAGAGCGGGATGGGGAAAGGGAAGAGTGGGATGGGGAAGGGCATTGATGAGAGGGTTGATCATCGAATGAGAGGATGACTGAAACAAAGGAACATTGAAAGAATAAGCCAACGCAGAGATAATGAGCATAGACAAAATTAATTATAGAAAATTAGACCATAATATCTTCTTCTTTTGGTTATCTGTCCTCCAATAGGCGGGTTCATAAGTCCAATTTCGCCATTCGTCACGTTTTCCACCTCTTTTCTTCTTCCACTTCTTCCACCTCTTCTACTTGCTATAACGTCGTCATCATCCAGTCCAATAACATCATTCAAGGTCATTTTCCATGTCCTTCTGTTCTTCCCTCAATCATATTTCTTAGAAGAAGTTTTCCCTCATCATGTGACCGAATCATTTCCTCTACCGGATTCTAATTATTCCGATCAGGGATCCTTATCCATCCAATGCACGTTGTATCTCTTTATTTGCTCTGTCTTCCATCCAGCTGACTCTCTCCACCCTTCGCAATATTTACATCTCAAAGGCTTCCAAGTGTATGTCCTTCTTCTTATTGTTTCATGTTTACGATCAGTGTAGCACCGCACTCCATCTCACAGACTTTATTATTCGTTTCTTCAGATTCTTATGTAATAGATTTCCCTTAATTAATTCCTTTCTTTTGTTGATAGACCTCCATTGCCTGGTCATCTGCGAATCTTACTGCTTTCGTCAATCTTCATCTCATCTTAACGCCCTCCTTTTTCATGTTTTCTACATCACTTCTCGTATTAATCCCTCAATGTAAATGTTAAATAGTATTGGTGAGAGTAGTATTGGTGAGAGTAGTATTGGTGAGAGTAGTATTGGTGAGAGTAGTATTGGTGAGAGTGGACACCCTCGCCTCACTCTTCTGCCAATCACTCCTGGTTCCGAAAATTATCCTTCTATTTTTATTTTCACTTTCTGTCCCATATATCGACTTCCTACGAGTTTTCTGTCTTTACAGACCAACTCTATTTTTTTCAGTACATAGGCCTACATGAATTTCTTCAATCGACTCTCTCAAAAGACTTTTCGTAAGCCACAAAGCATGCATAGCTGTTCTTTCTTTCCACCAGCATGTGCAATGCTCCTCTTGCATCTCTTGTCCCTCGGCCCATTCTAAAACCATCCTCTCCGGTATACAGTAATTTGTTTCTGCCCTGGCCTGCATTCTTTTTTGTATGGACTCTTAGTACGATTTTGGACGCATGCGTGAGTGGCCTAATAGTTCTATGGTCTTCGCAGGTCGTTGCATTTGGTTTATTCTTTAACGTAACCATAATGGTCTGCAAGGAATCGTCTGGCCATACTTTTGTTATGTATAAGTCATAGCTGTCTGAGTTCTCTCAGATGCTCTAATTGCCTTTTCTCCCAAGGTCCAGGCATTTCAATTGGAGTGTTACCTATTCCTTCAGCCTCGTTGCTTTCCGTTTCACCAATGGCTTCCAGTATCCCCTCTTTCAGCATATCCCATCCATATAGATATCTACTCAGTTGTTGGCCCTTCCACCTGGAACACACTCTCATTAGAGATGCGGCTATCACAGAGTAAAGAACATGCTATAGCCTATACACGTAGGATCACAATTATAACGAAACTTTTAGTGTCTGAATAAGTTAGAGCTGAAGATACGTTCCAGTCAGTTAATAACGGACTTGGAAGAGCGAATGGATTGAGGGTAAAGGAATTGGAGGAAGAGCGTGTCGTTGACGCAATGTACCCTTATCCTCTTAATTGCACAGTTAGGGAAATGATCCAATGTTGAACCAATCGAAACGTTTTAAATGCAGCTAAATATAGATTTGATGAAATGCAAATTAATGCGGCCACTTTTGATATGCCAAGGTGAGCGAAGATAATCCTAGGTTAGGAGACGGAAAGTTCAGTCAGAGTCCAGAGAGAGAGAGAGAGAGAGACAGACTGACAGACAGACAGACAGACAGACAGAGACAGAGAGAGACAGACACAGACACAGACAGACAGAGACAGAGACAGAGACAGAGACAGAGACAGAGACAGAGACAGAGACAGAGAGAGTCAGTCGCCGCTGTAGCAGCCTCAACCCAGAGGTCTGCGATGGCACGTCAAGCGACGATGAAAAGACTTTCACTATGTTTTATATCGTTTGGGCAGATTAGAACATTAGTACAGACCGCAGATACGTAGTTGCTGTAGAGACGTTTCGAGTTATCATCGAAATTATTGTATTTGGACATTCTTATAAAGTAACTGCATGTACAAGAAGTTGATGACAGTCAATAACAAAATGCAGTCGTGCGTTCTTCAATGATCAAGTGGTCTACCCTTAAACCCTTAATTTATGGGATTGACTATTGTGATAGACAGGCGTAAACTCAGACGACAACCAACCACCATAGTCTTAACTGGTGGTGAAAACCACTTAGTCATACGACTATGCGACTACTGCCAAGGAGTAACGCGCCTTTGTTTACAAGTTGCTTGTACCGCTCTGGTGTAGAAAGTACAGAATTAAGACATAAACATGTAGTTCCAGGATAG